>PVKP010000804.1:150505-173336 GCA_004027715.1 Plecturocebus donacophilus | reverse complement strand
CAGATGATTCTCCGGCCTCAGCCACCCAAGTAGCTGGAATTACAGGCATGCACCACCATGCCCAGCTAATTTTTATATTTTTAGTAGAGACAGGGTTTCACTGTGTTGGCCAGGCTGATCTTGAATTCCTGACCTCAAGTGATCTGCCCACCTCGGCCTCCGAAAATGCTGGGATTACAGCTGTGAGCCATTGAACCTGGCCCACACTCTTAAAAATAGACTGCAGGAGAGAAAACGTCTCCTCCCTCGGGATATTTTCAAGTTGTATGTGACCCTGCTTCAGCTACCTGTGGCCCCAGGAAGCCATCCTGTCTCAGAACTTGTGGAAAAACAGAGCAGTAAATACCCTTATTGTTGAGATGTTTTGATTTGGGTTTTTTGTTACTAAAGCCAAAAACATTCCAAGAGATTCAACCCTACTACTCTACATTGCCACTGCTCTGGTTCTAAATCTCTAAACCTTTCACCTTCTGTGTCTTCGATCAGTCTTCGCTACATTGCCTTCTTCCTGATGGAAGAGAGCTCTCTATCCCTGTTTGCAAAAACTCCAGGTTAAATCCTTCAACTATACAATTTCTTTCTCTCCTAGACTTTCCATTGCTCCTTTTTTAAATCCATTTCTGTTCCCATTAATGTGACATCTCATAACTGCAGAAGACTCTTCTAAGCAGCTGCTCTTAAATGTGAATGTAACTCTGGCTCAGGCTGCTACAATATGAGAGGGTCCATAGGGTAAACGGGGACAAGTTTACCATCCAGGCTCTACCTGAATTGCTTTCTTCCATGTTTGACTCCCGCTGCAAATGTACCCTACTGCAAAAAGAATCTCAGCCTTGGGGACTGAACTAAGCCCTCCTACCTTTGTAGGTGCCTGTTTTATGTCCTCAGCATGAAGGGTACAATACCACAGAAGTGTCAGCCTAGATACTGATGCTAATATACTTTCACTGTGGTTTAAGTAAATTTTCCTAACTCTCCTCCAAGGTGTTCTTCTAAAGTGTGGTAGGGAAGAATCCATGATTTCTCTCCTGTTTATGCTAACATTCCAACCTCCAGTAGTCTTCAAAACATTTTCCTCGTCATCATCATTTGTCTTCCACAAGTCCAAGGGAAGATCAGTAATTAATATTCATATGATATTAGAACACATGGCAGGCTGGGTGTGGTAGCTCACGCCTGTAATCCCAGCACTTCTGGAGGCTCAGGCAGTTGGATCACTTGAGGTCAGGAGGTCGAGACCAGCCTGGCCAACATGGTAAAACCCCATCTTTACTAAAAATACAATAATTAGCCAGGCGTGGTGGCGGGCCCCTATAACCCCAGCTACTCAGAAGGCTGAGGCAGGAGAATTGCTCAAACCCAGGAGGCAGAGGTTGGAGTGAGCCGAGATCACCCCACAGTACTTCAGCCTGGGCAACACAGCAAGACTCCATCTCAAAAAAAAGAAAAAAAACCAACCAAAACAAACAAACAAACAAAAAAACACACAGCAATCACATCCCAGGGAGTTTACTCCAAGTTAAAAATGTAAATAGTAGCTTTGTAAGATAAAACAGATTAAAGAATGTCATAATGTCAGAGGGAAATGATTCAAGTGATGTTGACATTATTTTTAGGAAGGCTAAGAACTAAAATCATTTATATATGTATGATGAGACAACAAGGGAAGTTAAAATAATTTAGAAAAAATTTAGTCACTAAAATTGCTAGCAAAAGCAAAATAAATAAATAAGTAAACCCAAAACAAATTTTAGAGATACCACGCCTCACAGAACTTCTAGAATTGATAGATTTTAAATCTATGAACCATTTCCTTGGATTGAAATTAATAGCAGAGTCTTTCCAATCTAGGCAAAGAAATCTACTTTTCTTCCTCCAAAATCAGAGAAATCAATGAAGTAAAACATGAAAGATTCACGTGAGGTGCCCTCTACTGAGAGCATAACTTTTGATGCAATCAGAGAAAAAGATTATGAGAGAGGATGATCATTAAGTTAATATCTTCCAGTTACCTACACTTGTCCCTGAGGGTAAGTCATTGAGTTATGAATGGGGTTTGTTCAACTACAACAGTCCTTCCCACCCACCTAAGATTCTTAAATCCTCTTCTATCAGAGAATTACTCTTGCAGTAAATTAGGATTACTAAAGGGAATATCAAGAGCTCTCAGTAGTATTGAGGTTAAATTACTTTCTCCAGCAATAAACATTATTTCTGAGAAGTAAAACTGAAATCAAACTTGTGTCAGCTAAATGTCATTGTCAAGTTTTAAACTGTGCTCAGTGTTTAAAGGTTTTATTTTTTCCCAGTGGTACTGACGTATAATTGACAAACAAAAATTGTATATATTTAAGGTGTACCATGTAATGTTTTGACACATATATACATTTTGAAGTGATTATCATAATGAAGCTAAGTACCACATCTATCACCACACATGGTTACCATTTCTTTCTGTAGTGAGGACACCACGCTGTGAAATGGTCACATCTGCCTATTTGGTGATGGAAGCCCAACTATCAGCAAATGTAACAGTAAAACAACTTGAGTAGGACTTACAATTTGAGAAAAAAAAGCTTTTTTGAGCTCTTTGGTCAGAAGTCGGCTTAATTAAAAGCTGATATTCAGGATATAGTCTTTTCTTTTCTTTTTTTCTTTTTCTTTTTTTTTTTAAAAAAAAAGGCCTTCTGCTTTTAGTCAACTGAAACCTCCTTTAAGACATTCTTTTGGCCTGGTGAGGTGGCTCACACCTGTAATTCTGGCACTCTGGGAGGCTGAGGCAGGCAGATCACTTGAGGTCAGGAGCTCGAGAGCAGCCTGGCCAACATAGTGAAACCCCGTCTCTACTAAGAATACAAAAATCAGCTGGGTGCGGTGGCACACATCAGTAGCCTTAGCTACTTGGGAGGCTGAGACAGGAGAATTGTTTGAACCTGGGAAGCGGAGCTTGCAGTGAGCCAAGATCTCAAGATGGCACTCCAGCCTGGGCGACAGAACAAGAACAACAACTTAAATTTGTTTTTTTTTTTATGTTTGCTCCCTCTGTTTGGTGCCTTTCTTGCTGGTGTGACTTTTTTCCTCTGTAACTTGTTCTTCCATTTCCTTTCATACCTGTTCTTCCTTCCTTTTGCCATCTTTGATATCACATGAAAAAAATCTAGAGGAGACTTCTAGAGACCCTGAGACCCCTTAAGGAACACAGAAAAGTGTGCCATCCATCCCCTTTGAAAGGTCTTCTACCTTCCTTGTGGAGTCCCAAGTCACAGGAAGGTTTCTCTTAGGTGTAAAGTTCTGCTCTCTCTTGAATCGAGTTCCCTCAACTCTTTGGCTCTTGAGAATAGTAGCAGGGATTACTTTGGACTCTGAGAGAACATGACCCTTGAGTGTGTGATGGCTGCTAAGTCACTGGTGAGGGCTGCAGGTCTGGAAGTGGCTCACGGCATGTACAATGAGTGGTTACTATGGCCGGAGCTACTTGTTTCTTTGTGCATTTAGATAAGAAAAGCATAATTTGCAAGCAAAAACAAACAGCCACATTAAAAAGTGCGAAAATGAAATGAACAGACCCTATTCAAAAGAAGACACACACGTGACCAACAAGTATATAAAAAAATGCTCAACATCACCAATCAGAGAAGTACAAGTTAAAACCACAATGAGATACCATCCCCCACCAGTCAGAATGGCTAATATTAAAATGTCAAAAAATAACAGATGCTGATGTGATTGTGGAGAAAAGGTAACATTTATTCGCTGCTGGTGGGAATGTAAATTAGTTCAGCCACTGTAGAAAGCACCCTGGTGATTTTTCAAAGAATTTAAAACAAAATGACCTTTTGACCCAGCAATCCTATTATTGGGTGTATACCCAAAGAAATATAAATTATTCTACCATAAAGACACATGTACACACATGTTCATTGCTGCACTACTCACAACAGCAAAGACATGGAATCAACCTACATGCCCATTAATGATAGACTGGATTAAAAGAATGTTGTTCATATATATAACAGAATACTATGCAGCCATAAAAAGAACAAGATCACGTCCTTTGCCGCAACATGGCTAGAGCTGGAGGCCATTATCCTAAGCAAACTAACACAGGAACAGAAAACAAAATACCACATGTTCTTACTTATAAGTTGGTGCTAAACACTGACTACACATGGACATAGAAGGGAGCAACAGATACTGGGGTCTACTTGAGGGTAGAGCGTGGGAGGATGGTAATGACTGAAAAACTACCTGTCAGGTACTATGCTTATTACCTGGGTGATAAACTAATCTGTACACCAAACTCCTGTGAATGCAGTTTACCTATATAACAAACCAGCACATACACCTGAAACATAAAAGTTTAAAAAAAAATTAAATAATTAAACCATTGTACAGGACTGATTAATTAATTAATATGTAGGTATTAGGCATATGTGACAGATCCTTTCATTTATTTTGGAGGAAGGATGGGGTCCAGCCCCATTCACAGAGGAGAACAGCAGAGGTAGCAACACTCAGGGCCTTGATGTTGGATCTCCTGGATGTCTGTTTGCAGTGAGGGTCTTCCTTTCAGGGGAAATATAATTTTTGGCATTGAAGAAGGTTTAAGTTTTATATGTAGTCTAGGCCATAGGTGTTGGAGACCTTACCTAATAAGGCTAAGCCCACAGTGGCTTTGCAGGTTGCAAAGGATAATGGGTAATATGGATGCTAAAATGAAATGAAAATTCAAGGTTACGAGGGAGCTCATGATGAATATTGACAGCATTATGCCTTCTAGATATAGAATTGAAGACATTAGAGGAGACTGGTAAATTATTATTCCTGCTAGAGATGAAATGAAGGCCAAGGTGACATTAATATAGATAGAAGGCATTTAGTAATTATGAGTAATCATAATTTAATGAGTCAAAATCATTTGTTTTGGTTTAAACTCATTACCAGTTCAACTTATTCTAGCCCTTTTTGGATTCACTCATAGGCTAGTCCTAGGGATAGTAATTAAAATGAGTACTATGATAAGTATTAATTTTAGGTTGTTTATTTGGAAGGGAAGGGAAGACCCTCGCTGCAATCAGACATTCAGGAGAGTGATCATATGGTCCCTGTTAGGCCTCCAACTCCAGGCCTGGCCATTTTAGCACTGGTGACCCAACGTACACCTCTGTATGGTCTTCAGAAACCAGAAAGTCTAAAGCAACCACAAGTAACCAGGTGGCCACAGAGAAAAGTAAGACAACTTGTTCCTGCCTCAAGTAATTGCTCCACAACCTGAATCCATTATTCCTGTTCAGCCTTGCAAAAATTTCTCCCTGGACAATGGGTTTCTCAAGACCCCACCCCTGTAACTATGTAATCTATTGCACCCTGCCCTCTGACTACGATCAATACTCCCCACTCTTATGATCATGCCTGTTTATAATAAATGACCCCTACCTTGTGATTATGCATTCCGTGATGGCTTTTCCCTTCCCAAGATGGATTACCGACCCTTACCCTTGTAGTCAGGCATCCTGTGACACCCTTCCCCTCCCGAAGATAGATGACTACCTTTAACTAATCATTTGCCCCAACCTATATAACCAATCCCCTCTCCCACCCTCTTTGCTTAACTCCTTTCTCGGACTTGACCTGCTTGCGCCCAGGTGTAAAATAAATGGCCCTGTTGCTCACACAAAGCCTGCCTGGTGGTCTTTCCACATGAGCAACATTCATGACAGTCCTGCAGTGCCACTTCCTCCTCTCCTGGGTTCTGGGTTTAACTTCCCAATCTTAGCTGGTAGATATATTGAGTATTTGAGATCCTCAGGGACCCTCTCAAAATAAAATAAAATAAAATAAAGAAAAGCATGGTTTGGACCCAGGACCCATATGTTTATATGCTTATATACATGTATATTTCACTACTCAATATATAAAAGAGCTCTAATTAATTGGCTTAAAGAAAAACTAGGTGCTGAAATAAAATATATCAGGAAAATAGAAATTAACTCAGATGCCTTTTATGTCGTGTGACTTCAGTAATTTTGGACAAATAAAACTAGTTTTTAAGTTGTTGGTAAAATAAAATAGAAATGTCTTCAGAATTATCCGAGTTAAATATAATTCAGGCATTTTCACCTAGATCTACTGGTATGGTAAGTTTAAGCTGTCTCTCCTAGATTTTTAACTCACAGAATGTTGCTTCTGTGACAGTTTTCATACTCGTTGGACTGTTCTGTGAGCTCATGTCTTGGAGCCATTAGATTTTAGGCTCTAAACAAATAGTCACAGTGAGGCCTGGGGACATATGTGGAGTTCTCCCTGACCCAGTTGTGCCTTCTGGCTATGCTGGGAAGGGTCGGACATTATCCTCACAGCTCTGTCCTGCATTGTGAGCTCGACAATTGGTGTGTACATTCAAGACCCAAAAGAGCCTTGCCCTTTTTAGCCATCCTTGTGGTACAGGAGTTAAGAAGATATTACTTAGGCAGATAGTAAGGGTATGGGAGTCCTCTGTAAGGTTTTTATTTTCAATGAAAAGCAGCCCCAAATCATTTTCTGATAAGGAACAGCCTGCAGGCTGGAAGTTTGCAAGGGTGAATGCCCATAGGAACTAAGGACTACACATGTTCAAGATAGTGGCTCTATCTTCCTTTTTCTGCCAGCCACCTATACTATAAAGGAGCAGGCAAGATGGCACCGATCAACTGGAATGCCCATTTGCATAAGAACATTAGGGTGAGACAACCAGCCTTCCCCATGGACTACATAGACATCAAACCTGATCTAACCAATCTGTGAGCCCTAGGATCGGGGTGTCTGGTGCCTCAAATGAGTTCATTCTATCTGGCATTTTCGTTCTTGCCATCTGTCTTCTACAATAGGTCCCTCTTGTTTTCCACCTCATGGAAGGAATGTTCACCACTTTCTCCCCTCTGCATATGAAATCTGCTGCAGTCTGCTGCCTCCCCCCTTTTTCAGATCCCATCTCTCTCTCTTTCGCTCTCTCTCTCTCTCTCTCTTCTCCCTCCCTCCTTTCCCTCTCTCCTTTCTCTTGCAAGGAGCTGCTCTCCCATATCTTTTCTTCTATTAAACTTTCCACTCCTTAACCCACCCACATATGACTGTGTCCTGAATTCTTTCTCCATATGCAACAATGAACCCCAGGGTATATATCTTAGATAGCGTAGCCACTTCACTGGGGTGCCCATGGGTAAGGGACCCAGGATGAGTAGGGAAGTCAGTAGGGAGTGTATCATAGTTTCAAAATTCTTCTCAGTAACTTAAAATCTTTAAGTCATGTTATGTTAAATTAAGTAATAGATAATCATGAAATATCTAAGCCATTTAAGTAATTTGAAATATTGAAACATTACTTATTAAATATGTTTGTTTATATACTTTAGAATTTTATTTTTAATATGATATAACATATATTTCAATCTGTTAATATACAAAAAAAAACCTGAGGAAACAGCTTTCTAAACATTATGAAATAATTTTAACTTACAAATACATATACACACAGTTCAGAATTACTTACTTCCCATGTTTTTCATTGGAAATTAGGATTTCTAAGAGTTAAAATAGTAGTTAATATATGTAATTAAAATTACTAGGCATAAGAGAATGAATTCTATGTACATTATATATAAAGAAAGTAAGATGCATTTTTGGTGAAGGTTATAAGAAAGACACGAAGATGTGGTTTTTGCTAAAGGAAATGTAATTTTTTCTAGTATGGAGGTTTTTCAAAAAGGTTTTTTCAAAATGAAAAAAGATAAAAAAAACTGATAAAATCAGAAAAACTGATAAAATCAGGTAGATTTAAAAAGTTGGAGAAATAGAAAAATAGGAAAAATAAGAGGATATAAAAGGTCTATGGAAATCTTGTGTGGTCAAAAGCTGACAGAGGTTGGATGGATTTGTTTATAAGATTTTATTAACATTAGCTTTAGTACTGATAATACCCTAATAAATGTAGAATACGGTTTTCTCTTTTAAACAAGATTTTTATATAGTATTAATAAGAGATAATGCAGTTTTCTGTTTGACTTTTCAGTAAGTTGCAATTAAAAATGTGATGGGGAAGAGTCACAGGACTCATCCCAGCAGAGTGGAAACCTTCAGATAGTTATTAAAAAACTGAATACGTAAATAAAAATTGATGGGGTTAAAAAGAAGTCCTTGATATAACACTATCAACGATTAGGTAGACTGAAAGGAGCCCCTGCTACTCACCTAACATTAAAGAATCCCAAGCCAGTTTGTTCTATATTAAAAGAAAAACTTCAGCCAAATTAAATTTAAAGGAGTTTAATTGGGTGATGAATGATTTACTGCCTTGAGACAGGACATTAATTGAAATTATCCCATGACTGAAGGACATCAAATCATCTTCACATCTCAAATACCCATACTATCTTGGGTGATGTCAGAGAAACACTCTAATGGGGCTAGCAGTGCCCAGAAGAATTCCATAATAAGATGGAATTCTTATATGCGGGATCATGCAACCAGGGAGTGCAAGGAGGAGATACTCATGAGCAGGGAACCTGTTTTCACCTAGGGCTGACTTTGGAACTGTGTGAGGAGCTGCTGGATTCTGCAGTGCCCAATAAACAGCTCTCACCTGACTGGCACAAGGTTGCTTGGTTTATGGATGGCAGTTTCAAGGTGCATAGTCAACATCCTGTATAGACGGCTGCTACTCTGATTGAAGAAGCATGAGAAAAAACTACTTTTTTTGAGCTACTTATGACTTACTGCAATTGGCCAAAGTATACTTATGTCAGCAAAGTTGAAACACTGACCTTTCTCTCCACCTGATTTCTCCAAAATTTGGAAACTATTTGCAAGTGTTATTTTATTGCTATATAGTTATTTGCATGAGTTCAATAGCATATGTTTTTTTCTGTAACTGGACATATTGGAGACATTGGTTCTGTACCAAGGTTTTGACTGGAATGGCAACTTTTCAGATATAATCAGATTGCATGGTCAACATCTTGTTTGGATGGCTGCTACTCGGATTGAAGAAGCCTCAGGAAAACTATTTCTCTTTTGAGTTATTTATAGCTTACAGCAATTGGCCAAAGTATACTTTTGTCAGCAAAGTTGAAATATTTACCTTTCTCTCTACCTGATTTATCCAAAATTTGAAAACTATTTGCAAGCATAATTTTACTGCAATATAGTTATTTGCATGAGTTAAGTAAGCATGTTTTCTTCTGTAACTGGACATACTGGAGACATTGGTTCTGTACCAAGTCAGAACTGGCAAATTTTCAGATATAATCAGGTTGCTTTGAGAAATTGAGTTTGACTTTATAGAGCTGATAAAAAGCCCCTGAGAAAGACTTGCCTAGTACCTTGTTCATATGGTATTTTTACATATTTCTTCTGACCTTGCAGTAAGCAAAGAATGTTCGTTTTTGACAGGCCTAGGAACCTCAAGAAATTTTGGGACTTTGAGAAGAGAGGAATTTATCCAGTTTGCATAGATATTACAAGCACAATCTGATGGAAAATCCTTGGCTTGGCTTCTAAGGTTGTTGCTCAGGTGCACCTTTCATTTATGTAGTTATTGACATTTTATTTATTTATTATTTTTAAGACAAGAGTCTCTCTCTGTCACCCAGGCTGGAGTGCAGTGGTGCAATCTTGGCTCACTTCAACCTCTGCCTTCTGGGTTCATGATTCTCCTGCCACAGCCTCCCGAGTAGCTGCGATTACAGGCACCCATTATCATGCCAGGCTAATTTTTGTATTTTTAGTAGAGATGAGGTTACACCATATTGGCCAGGTTGGTCTTGAACTCAAACTCAAGTGATCTGCCCACCTCAGCCTCCCAAAATGCTCGGATTACAGGCATGAACCACCATGTCTGGCCTAAATTTAACTTTTATTTTAAGTTTAGGGGTACACGTGCAGGTTTGTAAACTTGAGTCATGAGGGTTTGTTGTACACATTATTTTGTCATGCAAATATGAAGTCTAGTACCCATTAGTTATTTTTCCTGATCCTCTCCCTCTTCCCACCCTCCACTCTCCAGTAGGCTCCAGTGTCTATTGCTCCCCCTGCTCTGTTTCTCCCCTCACTTATAACTGGTTGCTAAATGATGAGAACACAGGGTATTTGGTATTCTGTTCCTTTGCTGGTTTGCTAAGGATAATGGCCTCCAGTTTCATCTATGTTGCTGCAAAGGACACGATCTCATTCTTTTTTATGTCTGCATAGTATTCCATAGTGTATACGTACCACCTTTTTTATAAAATCTAATCTACTACTGATGGGCATTTAGGTTGGTTTCATGTCTTTGCTATTGTGAATAGTGCTGCAGTGAACATACACATGCATATGTCTTCATGATATAATGATTTATATTCCTTTGGGTATATACCCAGTAATACAATTGCTGTGTCAAATGGTGAACTTTTTGGTCTTGATTCCTGATTTGATTGCACTGTGGTCCAAGAGATTGTTAGCTATAATTTCAGTAGTAGTATTTAATTTCTGATTATGTGATTGACTTTACAGTATGTGCTATGTGGTGATGAGAGGAATATACATTCTATTGTTCTGGGGTGGTGAGTTCTGTAGATGTCTATCAGGTCCATTTGATCCAGTGCTGAGTTCAGGTCCTGAATATCTTTGTTAATTTTCTGTCTTGATGATGTACTATTGTCTGTGGGGTGTTTAAGTCTCCCATTATTGTTGTGTGGGAATCGAAGTTTCTTTGAAGGTCTCTAAGAATTTGCTTTATGAACCTGGGTGCTTCTGTTCTGGGTGCATGTGCATTTAGGATGGTCAGGTCTTCTTGTGAAATTGAACCTTTCATCATAATATAATGCCCTTCTTATCTTTTTTGATATTTGTTGGTTTAAAGTTTGTTTTATCTGAAACTAGGACTGCAACCTCTGTTTTCTGTTGCTTTCCATTTGCTTGGTAGATTTTTTTCTATCCCTTTATTTTGAACCTGCGTGCATCATTACATATGAGATAGGTCTCTCGAAGATGGTATACCAATGGGTGTTGATTCTTTATCCAGCTTGCCACTCTGTGTCTTTTAATTGGGACATTTAGCTAATTTACATTCAAGGTTAGTATTGATATATGCAGATTTGATCCTGTCATGTTGTTAGCAGGTTATTTTGCAGACTTGTTTATGTGGTTGCTTTACAACATCACTGGCCTTTGTACTTGAGTGTGTTTTGCTAATGGCTGGTAAGGGTCATTTTTTCCATATTTAGTGCTTCCATCAGGAGCTCTTGTACCACTCCCTTACAAGAAGTAATGAATTCTCCAAGCATTGGCTTGTCTGAAAAGGATCTTTTTTCTCTCTTGCTTATGAAGTTTAGTTTGCCCAGATTATTACATTCTGGGTTAGAATTTCTTTTCTTTAAGAATGCTGAAGACTGGCTCCCAATCTCCTCTGGCTTGTAGGGTTTTGGCTGAGACGTCTGCTGTTACTCTGATAGGCTTCACTTTCTAGGTGACCTGAACTTTCTGTCTAGCTGTCTTTAACATTTCATTTTTAACCTTAGAGAATCTAATGATTATTTATCTTGGGGATAATCTTGTGAAGTATCTTACTAGGGTTCTCTGCATTTCCTGAATTTGAATGTTGGTCTGTCTAGCTAGGTTGGGGAAGTTCGCATGGATGATTTCCTGAAATATGTTTTCTAAGTTGGTTCCATTTTCCCCATCTCTTTCAGGGACACCATGAGTTGTGGATTTGGTCTTCTTACATAATCCCTTATTTCTAAGAGGTTTCGTTCATTTCTTTTCATTCTTTTTCTCTATTCTCATCTGATTGTCTTATTTCAGAAATTCAGTCTTCATGCTGTGAGATTCTTTCCTCACATTGGTCTATTTTGCTGTTAATATTTGTGATTGCATTATAAAATTCCTGTAGTGTATTTTTCAGCTCTGTCAGATCAGTTACATTCTTTTCTATACCGGCTATTTTCTCTGTCAGCTCCTGCACTGTTTTATTGTGATTCTTCGCTTCCTTGGATTGGATTTTAATGTACTCCTGTAGCTCAATGATCTTTGTTCATATATGTAATCTGAATTCTATTTCTGTCATTTTAGCCACCTCAGCCTGGTTCAGAACCCTTGCTGTAGAGGTGATACCGTTGTGTGGAGGAAAGAAGACACCCTGGCTGTTTGAGTTGTCAGGGTTCTTGCCCTGGTTCTTTCTCATCTTTGTGAGCTTATGTTACACCACTTTTTGAGGTTGCTGATGTTTGCATTTTTTTCCTTTTATCCTATTTGATGACCCTGAGGGTTTGATTGCAGTATAAAGTGGAATCGGGTGACTGATCTCATTTCCAGAAGATTTTAGGGGGCCACTGCTCAGCTCCCAATTTCTGGACTGCATGCTCTAACTCTGGGGGACTTGTCTTGGCTCCTGACTTTGTCCTCTGGCTCCTCGAGATTAGGTACTCACTGCTGGGGCGGGGGAGGTCACGGTACCCCTGGACCACTGGTCACTACACTCTGATGGGTGGTGTCAGCCAAAGCATTTCATAGTGCAGTTACAGCAGGATCCATTCTTGTTCACGTGTGCCAGCAGCAGTGGTAGTGGCAGCATGGTGGGTTACACACTTGTCAGCTGAAGTGGAGTGCTAGCAGGTACTAGAGTGCCTGCCTCCCTTCACAGTGGTGGGGGTAATGCAGCTGTTGGGAGGTGGGGTTATGGGTGCTTGCAGGGGAGCCTGATTGCAGATATGTGCATGGTCACACTGGAGGTGGTATTACCTTGGGGGCAGGGTGCTGGCAGACAACACAGGCCTGTGTGCTTTCTCTGTGCCCTATAAGCAGGAGTGGTTGTTTAGGGCAGGTGAGGATTCACTGTTCTCTCTGCCTAGTTCCACTCCCTCAGCGGTGTTAGCACAAGAGTGAGGCATTGGTGGATTCAGGGCTGGCTGGTTCTGTGCCTGCCAAGACTCTATCTGCAACGAAGGTTGGTGGAGGGAGGAGTGGCGGACTGCACTCCTGACACAGCTGTGGCAGAGTGGTGTGCACACATACCCACTGGTAGGTCAAGGAAAGCAAAACCTGCCTATGGAAACACATGCCAGCAAAGCAATGTGAGGAGTTGCACTGGACCCTGGGGAAGTTGCAGTGTGAAGAGGGTGCATGCAGGATGGTGCATAGGCATGGGGGCTGCCATGCTGGAGCTCCTTGAAAGTTACACATAGTGTGCCAGTACAGAAGCTATGATGTGGCCAACCAGGGCACCCAAGGCTGCCCTCCAAGAAGGTGTGGTCAGGCTGGGGCCCTGGGAGACGTCAGCAGACTGAGGGGTGCTCAGGTTGGCCTGGCCCTATCTGATGAACAAGACCACCCTGCAGAGTTCAGGACTGACAGTTCTCCAAGGGCTAAAGTCTCCTATGGGAGCAAGTATAGCCTAGGGTGATGGCTGTCCCTGGCCATGCTCTGCTACAGATGCTCCCACACTAAACCCTTTGGGCTCCACATCAGCTGGTTTGCTCCCAACTTCAGTGTCTATGGTGGTTGAAGGATCTCCTCCTGCTGGGGTTTCAGAGGCCCATGGTGAAAGTGGGTTGCTCCTTACGAGTTCAACTCACCTGTTCCCCTCGGGCTGTTGGGGGCACAGGAACAAGTCCAGGTATGCAGTAGCCCTATGTAGGGGTTCCAAGCTTTCCCTCTCTCAGTCTAGCTTCTATGTGTTCCCTCTGTTCACTTTCAGTACCTTCCCTCTGAATGTCTGTAAGGAGTATACCAGTCACCTCAGTCCCTTGGTGGTAGCTGTTCTATCTGGCTGCATTTAGTAAGTCATTTTGCCCCCCTCATCCCGAAAAAAATTTCTTAATGTTAATGTGGGAAAAACTGAATGCTATTCCTTTAAGATCTTTAGAAGGCAAAGATGCCTACTCTTACCATTTCTATTAAATATAGGAGTGGATGTATGAACAACAGCAATTAGTCAAGAAAAAAATAACAAGGACATAAGCCTTTTTTAAAATATGTTTTTTGGCCACATAAACGTCTCCTTTTGAGAAGTGTCTGTTTATGCCTTTGCCCACTTTTTAATGAGTTTGTTTTTTTCTTGTAAACTTGTTTAAGTTCCTTATAGACTCTGGATATTAGACCTTTGTCAGATGGATAGATTGCAAAAATTTTCTCCCATTCTGTAGATTGCCTATTCACTCTGATCAAGTTTCTTTTGCTGTTTAGAAGCTCTTTTGTTTAATTAGATCCCATTTGTCAATTTTCGCTTCTGTTGCAATTGTTTTTGATGTTTTCATCATGAAATCTTTGCCTGTGTCTACGTCCTGAATGGTGTTGCTTAGATTTTCTTCTAGGGTTTTTATAGTTTTGGGTTTTACATTTAAGTCTTTAACCTATCTTGACTTAATTTTTGTATAAGGCTTAAGGAAGGGGTCTAGTTTAAATTTTCCGTGTATGACTAGCCAGTTCTCCAAGCACCATTTATTAAATAGTTAATTATTTTTCCATTGTTTGTTTTTGTCAGGTTTGTCGAAGATCAGATGGTTGTAGACGTGTGGTCTTTACTCTGAGTTCTCTATTCTTTTCCACTGGTCTATGTGTCTGTTTTTGTATCAGTACCATGCTGTTTTGGTTATTATAATCTTGTAGTATGGTTTAAAGTTGGGTAGTATGATGCCTCCAGCTTTGTTCTTTTTGCTTAGGATTGGTCTTAGCTATAAAGATTCTTTTTTGGTTCCATATGAAGTTTAAAGTAGTTTTTTTTCTAATTCTTTGAAGAATGTCAGCAGTAGTTTGATGAGAATAGCATAGAACCTATAAATTACTTGGGGCAGTATGGCTATTTTAATAATATTGATTCTTCCTATCCATGAGCTCAACATCACTGATCATTAGAGAAATACAAGTCAAAACCACAATAAGTTTTGTGGTTCCAGTCGGAATGGCAATTATTGAAATGTCAAGAAAAACAGATGCTGGTGAGGCTGCAGAGAGGTAGGAATGCTTTTCCATTCCTGGTGGGAATGTAAGTTAGTTTAATCATTGTGGAAGATGATATGGCAACTCCTCAAAGACCTAGAACCAGAAATACCATTTAATGTAGCAATCCCATTACTGGGTATATACCCAAAGGAATATAAATCATTCTATTATAAAGATACATGCACGTGTATATTCATTGCAGCATTATTCATGATAGCAAAGACATGGAATCAACCTCAATGCCCATCATTGATAGACTGGACAAAGAAAATGTGCTACATATACACCATGGAACTCTACATAGCCATAAAAAGGAATGAAATCATGTCCTTTGCAGGGACATGGATGGAGCTGATAGCCATTATCCTCAGCAAACTAACATAGGAACAGAAAACCAAACTGCATGTTCTCACTCATAAGTGGGAAGTGAAAAATGAGAACACATGGACATAGGGTGGGGAACAACACACCTTGGGAACTGTGGGGGTGAGAAGGGCAGGGGTTGGGGGAAGGAGAGCATCATGAAAAACAGCTATGCATGATGGGCTTAATACTTAGGTGATGGGTTGATAGGTGCAGCCAACTACCGAGTCACATATTTACCTATGTAACAAACTACTGCGTATCCTACACACATATGCCAGGACTTAAAAAACAAAACAAAACAAAAGGAAGTAAAAATAAGCCTAAGAGGAAAAAGTAAAATTATTTCTATCTGCCGATGACATAATCTTACATATAGAAAACTCAAAAAACTTCATAAAAATTAGAATAAATAAATCCAATAAAGAAGCAGGATACAGAATCAACATACAAAAATCAGTTGCATTTCTTTACACCAACAATGGTCTATCTGAAAAAGAAATCAGGAAAACAATCCATCACAATAGCATCAAAAATAATAAAATAGAAGGTGGAACAAGGTGGTCAAATAGAACCCTCCAGTACTCAATCCCCTGCAGGGACGTCAAGTTCAACAAATATCCTCACAAGCCCAGGCAGCACAGTGTGAAGAGAGAATCTACTTCCTTAGAATGCAAAAGGAACGTGACTGTGGGATTTTGCATTAGAACCTAGTGCTGACCCCAATGCAGTGGAACACAGCACTGGGCAGAGCCTCCAAGGCCCTTGATTCTAGGCTGGAGGCCACAGAGGGAGCATTTAGACCCACCCTGGGTCACAGGGGAATCTGCTACCCCAGCAGGAGGAAGTTCCAGTCCACTTCACAACCAACTGACTAAACTGGGCTTCAACCAGACCGTAAGACAAGAATTCACAGTCAGGTAGATTACTGGGGAGGTGATTTAAGGAAGCACCAGTGCAGGAGTGGGACAGTGAGACCAGGGCAGTTTGAGAATCAATAAAGGGTACATTATTGACAAGTTACCTGTGAACAAAGAAAACATAATTCCACTGGACAACACCAGGAGGCAGTGTTAGACAAGCCTAAGAATAATTCCACCCGACCAGGTAGAGGAGAGGGATACTTAGTCTCTAACTCCCACCATCCTGGGCTGAGTAGTGTTCCCAGGGAATTAGTTTTCAAGTATGTCTACCCTGCCATAGAACATGCCAAGAGAAAGCCTTCCCATAGAGTCCCAAGTTTACATGGCAGGACATCAGAGGCATGGTCTAGAACAGTAGGTGTCGAAGGCGTGGCACAAGGCAACACTCACTTGTGCACAACTCACTCACATGCAATAATAATAAAACAAGGACCTCATAGAGGTTAAGAGTAGAACAGTGGCTACTAGAAACTGGCAAAATGGGGGGAAGGGGAGATGGAGAGAGGTTGATCAAAAGTACAATGTTATGTAGCTACTCTGTTGCACAGTAGGGTGACTACAGCTAACAATAATGCATTATGTATTTCAAAGAGCTAGGAGAGAGGATTCTGAATATTCTCAAAACAAAGAAATTCTAAATGTTTGAAGTGATAGATGTGCTAATTACCATGATTTGATCATTACACAATATATACACGTATCAGAACATCACACTGTACTCCATAAACATGTACATTATGTATAAACAAAAAAAATACATTGTGTAGAGAAAAATGCATAACAGGAGTTATAGACCATATCATTAATGTAAATAAAAAACACCAGCATAGACAAAGCCATATGACATATGTCACTCTCATACATTGAATTATTTCAGACACATTACCCAGCGCCTTTAGGTAGAGAGGCCAGTGGGAATGAGGATGATGGATGAAGGGAAGAAAAATTTTTAAAAGAGGCCTAATGGGAATCGATGAAGAAAGTATGCCATAAACTTGGAGTGTGATTAAAGCCTTCCATCTTCCTCTTTTGCCTCCTCTAGGTTACCAGTTCTGCTTTTCCTGGACCTGTTCCAGGCTCTCACGTTCCACATCACACATGGGACATCTGGTGTCAGGCTCCCAGAGAGCAGGAACCAGGTGAAATACAAGGGCACAGTACTGCCAGCTGGTGGCATGGGGATCATTGAACAATACAACTCTTCACACGTTTTTAATGGAAAGATTTGAATAGGAGTTCACAGGAACAACCTGAGGTCCTGCAACTACATTTCCCAGAGTTCCCTGGGGTGATCCTAAGGTGACTCTAGGGGCGTGGCCACTTGGACAGCCAATGAGAGTACTTCCCCTGCAGACTGTGGAAGTGAGAGGACTTCCTCATAGACCTTGGATATGGGAGGATTGCATTCACTCTGGTTCCTGGATGCCGGCTGAAAAAAACTGGTAAGTGCAACTCTCTGTAAGGGACTTGAAGCATACTTTGAAATCGAGGTTTAATCCTATCTCAAGTGTGAGTACAGGAAAGTTGATTCTACATGATGCCTGCATTTCAAGTATAATTTTGTTCAGAAAGTCTAATTGGCACATACTTGGAGTCTAATGCTGTCGCTACTCCACAGCGTAGTGGTGACAGTTACAGGTGCTTGATTCAAACTGTTCGGTTTAGAGTCACAGCCACTTTATAGCTGTGAGAATTTGGCCTAGTCACTTAGTTTCTCTAAAACTCAGTTTCTTTTTCAGTAAAATGGAGCTATGAATACTGCTTACTTAAAGGAGTTGTTGTGAGGATTAAATATGTGTATTAAAAGATAGCTAATATGTTTAAGGCAACTTTCTCAACAGGATTCCCCTCTTGGTTACTTGAACAATGATGTTCACCCTCCTCTGTCCCCAGTGGCGTGTTTCCTAAAGGACCCAGTTAGTTCTACAGGCAGCAAGCTCGTAGTAATTCCTGCTCCTGTTGCACTAGCTGATAAAAAGACCCTAATGATCCCAGATGTCCAGGAAGTTTAGATTCTGTTGTTTGCATTGTCTATGGGAATTGCTGGAGGGAAGTTTTTTCTTTTTTTCTTTTTCTTTTTTTTTTTTTTGAGACAGAGCCTTGTTCTGTTGCCCAGGCTGGAGTACAGTGGTACAATCTCAACTCACTGCAACCTCCTTCTCCTGAGTTCAAATGATTCTCCTGCCTCAGCCTCCTGAGTAGCTGGGATTACAGGCACTGGCCACTGTGCCTGGCTAATTTTTGTATTTTTTTTGTATTTTTAGTACAGATAGGGTTTCACTGTCTTGGCCAGGCTGGTCTCAAACTCCCGAGCTCGAGTGATGTAGCTTCCTTGGCCTCCCAAAATGCTGAGATTACAGGTGTGAGTCACTGCACCTGGGAGGAAGTTTTATCATGGTGGAAGTATGCTTAGTGGAGAGGATCTCCAGGAGGAATGGATGACAAAAAAAATTAACTCCTTCACTGTCAGACTGAGAGCATCACCCCCTGAACATGGACTTGCAGAATTCCAAAGAAGAGAGGAGACTGGCCTGGGCAAACAGCCCCAGGAGCTGGGGGCCTGAAGGGCTTTCTACCCGGGCTGCTGCTCCATGCCCTGACCGATGCCCACAACAACTGTACACCTGCTCTTTTCTGATTAAAAAACAAAAGACAGGCATACTGTTTGCTCTTGAACGCTTGAAACACAAAACAGGTGACACCACTTTCCTCTTCAAAAGGAATTTTTTAACTCTCAACTCTCTATCTGCATGCTGCGCAGAGACTTATTTTGTCTGGCCTTTGCTGTCTTCAGTAGCAGCAGCTGTTTTTCTTTAGATTTGCTTTCCTGGCCTGCTGCAAGTACCCCCCAGCACCTTCCTGGCCCCAGTAGGCATTAAGTGGGACCAGTGAGAGGGATGCAGGCCTTCTGGACAGTAACAACTGTTGAATGATGGTCTTTGGGTTTAGCTAGTCCAGCAACTCCTTTTCATCCAGAGACTCAAAGGGCTGGCTTAGGAGGGGCTAAGTTGTATTGTCAATTTAGTGGGGTACCATGCTCTTCCTTCTTGGTGGCAGAGACAAAAGAAAAAAGAAGGAATAGGAAAAGAAAAACACACAACACACACAGAGAGAGAGAGAGAGAGAGACAGAGAGAGAAGCCACTCATTAGCTCTCCTTATAATTCTTCTAATCATCAGTGCCAGAAATATATGCAGCAGGTGTAGATGATTTTATCTCAGCCCACAATTGTACTTGTGTTGAATTTAGCCTTAAGGCACAACAGCCCTATCTCATAGGCAGGCTACCTCTGGGTGAATCTGCTTTATCTGCTTATTTATTTATTTAGAGATGGAGTTTCACTCTTGTTGCCCAGGCTGGAGTGTCATGGTGCAATCTCGGCTTACCACACCTCTGCCTCCTGGGTTCAAGCAATTCTCCTGCCTCAGCCTCCCGAGTAGCTAGGATTGCAGGCATGTGCCACCATGCCCAGTTAGTTTTGTATTTTTAGTAGAGATGGGGTTTCTCCATGTTGGTCAGGCTGGTCTCGAACTCCTGACCTCAGGTGATCCGCCTGCCTCGGCCTCCCAAAGCGCTGAGATTACAGGCGTGTGTCACTGTGCACAGCTTTATCTACTTTTAATTCTTTTATGTTTGGCTCTTATTTATAACTTCTTTTAGAGAAAGAATAAAGGTTTCTTTAACCAAAAAGAAAAAGAAAACCACTGCTGTTTATTTAACATATATAGATTCTAGAGACAGAGACCTGGAATTGAACGGTGAATTCTGCCTCTCAACCTGCTCTCCAGGTCTACAACATCCAAGAATGTGATCTATTACTGAAGTGCCATGTCATGTAGGGATAAATCACAATAGTTGGTCAACTGTTGAAATTGATCATTCAACTAAACAACATTCATGAACTCTGCAGAAAAACACAAGCATTTTGCCCAACATTCAGGGCCCTCTAGAAGTCGCCTCATTCTGTGTATCTTACCTTTCTTTTACACAGTTCTCCAAAATGTCCATTAAGGTGACCTAAGTCAGGTTCCCCCAAATCAGATACCAAGACAAGAATCCATGTGCAAGTGACTGAAGGAAGTGCTAGGAAAACTCCAGATGTAGCCTGGATGTGAATTAAAACAACTCCAAAGTGTGTCCAGACTCAAGGCAAGGGCGCTAGGCTTTCCTGACTTCCTACTAAGTCACTGATCCAGCATTACCCTAGCAGGACATAAATCCCTGGCACTTCTACCTCTCTGCAAAGGAGGGCAAAGCAGCTTCAGGAGCCCTTAGGAGTCCTCCAAAGAGAGTCTAGCTACAGGTCCTAAAATAGAAGAACACAAAAGGCAGGCCAGGGGCACTGCGACATGGTAAAAGAGATCTGAAGGGATCCAGGTAAGTTATTGAAAGTTATTCATTCATTTTCATTCCCATGATAACTTCAGACCTGAATCCTTTCCAGCCCCATGTTCCCTCTTAGGTACCCTGATCAAGCCTATTTTATTTCATACCCTCTGTGCTTATGGTGGAAACCAATAGGTCTTTTTTTTTTTTTTGAGATAGTCTCACTCTATTGCTCAGGCTGGGGTGCAGTGGCATGATCTTGGCTCACTGCAACCTCTGCCTCCTGGGTTCAAGTGATTTTCCTGCCTCAGCCTCCCAAGTAGCTGGGATTACAGGCGTGTGCCACCACGCCTGGCTATTTTTTTTTTTTTTTTTGTATTTTGTATTAGAGACAGGGTTTCACTATGTTGGCCAGACTAGTCTTGAACTCCTGATCTCAAGTGATCCACCTACCTGAGCCTCCCAAAGTGCAGTGATTATAGGCATGAGCCACTGTGTCCAAACCCAATAGGTCTAAGGGGTCTCATTTGAGTCACCATATATAGATATATATTTCAATGTTTTTTGATTACTTTAGACAGGGAATGCACTCTCTAATTCCCTTCAAGCACTACCCCTCCTTATTTTATTATAGCTAGATATGTTTTGCCTTCACATTTCAATAATTTAACCAGAATATGTTCTGTTAAAAACCTTTTAATTGGGGGGGGCCATCAGACTGAGTGACTCCTGTTGTTTCATTTTCATTCATTTTACTGTTTACCTGTAAACAGTAGAAAACCAGAGACTTCATCAATCAACTGTCAACTAACCTCTAACTAGGGACATTTCACTCTAACCAACCCAGTATCTTTTCTTTGTCTCTTTCCTGTGAACATTCTATAAAAGCTTCTCTCTTGCCCTCCCCTTTCCTCAGCAGAGCATTGAGCCACCTGTGGTCTGGTGCTGCCTGACTCATGAATTGCTGTCTGTTCTAATAAACTTTAACAACTATTATGCCTAAAAATTTGTCTTTTAACAATTCCAGTGTTGACAGTACTGGAGTCTCCTAGAATCTGGTCTTTCTAGATCCTCAGATTGAATTTTTAACTTCATATTTCTATCTTCATATAAGCTAAAATGGCTCATTCAATATCCTTAACTCTTATAACCTTTCTACTCTTTGTTCTGTATTGAAAGGAGTCAGTATTCACCAACACTCCTTTAGTGTGACTTCACCACTTCTTGGTTTTCATTTTCATCTACTTGTTCACTGGCCATGAAACAAACTATCAGGATAGCTCAGTTATTGCATTTCTTAAGCTCTTTTATGTTTGATATTACCTTGATATTCATGTTGCCTTTATGATCAAGTGAAATAGTAACCAGAATATTTGGAGCTAATACTTTCCTTCAATACTTTGAAGTTATACTTCTATTACTTCACTGATGGATATTTCTGTGTAACATTCTCTTGCTGGCCTGATATTTTCTTTTTTATGAAATATTTTCTTTCTCTGACAGATGTTTGAGTAGTTGTCTTTAATTTCGACTTTTAATAATTTAACAAAAATATGTTCCAGTGGCAAACATATTGTATCAAACTTTCCCAGAATTTTCTGTTTTTCAGCTTCAATTTTTTCATCATTTCAGGAAAATATTTATCTTTAAATACATTTTTCTTTTTTTTTTTTTTTTTTTTGACACAGGGTCTCACTGTGTCGCCAGGCTGGAATGCAGTAGCATGATCTCGACTCACCGCAGTCTCCTCCTCCTGGGTTCAAGTGATTCTCCTGCCTCAGCCTCCTGAGTAGCTGGGATTACAGGCATGTGCCACCACACCCAGCTAGGTTTTGTATTTTTAGTAGAGACGGGGTTGTACCATGTTGGCCAGGCTGGTCTTGAACTCCTGACCTTGTGATCTGCCTGCCTTGGCCTCTCAAAGTGCTGGGATTACAAGTGTGAGCCACTGCACCTGTCCTTTTTGTTAACTTTTAAGTTCAGGGGTACATGTATAGGTTTGTTATATAGGTAAACTTCTGTCATGGGGGTTTGTTGTATTACCCCAGGTATTAAGCCTAGCACCCATTAGTAATTTTTCCTGATCCTCTCCCTCCTCCCACCCTCCAGCTGTGAAAGGCCCCAGTGTATGCTGATTCCTTCTTTGTGTTAATTCTCATCATTTAGCTCCCACTTACAAGTGAGAACATGCAGTATTTCATTTTCTGTTCCTATGTTAGTTTGCTAAGGATAATAGCCTCCATCTCCATCCACGTTTTCATGAAAGATGTGAT